>CM051265.1:9495433-9510433 GCA_027921565.1 Artemia sinica | reverse complement strand
AAATGCAAGAGTTGGAATATTTCAATAGTGTTTTGTAGTGGTTTACCCTGTCTCTATTTCATTCTTAAAATGTTTCAAAGTTCATTTTGGATTTTTTTTTTCATTGAAACATATGAGTTGGAATATTTCAGTAGTGTTTTGTCGTGGTTTACCTTGTCACTGTTACATTATCTTGATGTTTCAAAGTTCAATTTGGATTTTTTTTGTTGAAATGTAAGAGTTGGTATATTTCTGTAGTGTTTCGTCGTGGTTTACCTTATCACTGTTACATTCTGAAGATGTTTCAAAGTTCATTTTGTATTTTTTTCGTTGAAATGTAGGAGTTGGAATATTTCAGTAGTGTTTTGTCGTGGATTACCTTGTCACTGTTACATTCTGAAAATATTTCAAAGTTCATTTTGGATTTTTTTTTCGTTGAAATGTAAGAGTTGGAATATTTCAGTAGTGTTCTGTCATGGTTTACCTTGTCACTGTTAAACTCTCTTGATGTTTCAAAGTTCAATTTGGATTTTTTTTTCGTTGGAATGCAAGAGTTGGAATATTTTAGTAGTGTTCTGTCATGGTTTACCTTGTCACTGTTAAACTCTCTTGATGTTTCAAAGTTCATTTTGGATTTTTTTTTATTGAAATATAAGAGTTGGAATCTTTCAGTAGTGTTTCGTCGTGGTTTACCTTATCACTGTTACATTCTGAAGATTTTTCAAAGTTAATTTTTGATTTTTTTTCGTTGAAAAGTAAGAGTTGTAATATTTCATAAGTGTTTTGTCGTGGTTTATCTTATCACAGTTACATTCTGAAGATGTTTCGAAGTTCATTTTGGTTTTTCTCTTCGTGAAACATTTAAACTGATTTTTCTCCTCATGAAACTGCTAGCAAACTAGCGCAAAAAAAAAATATTCTGTTCTACTTGATCAAAAAAAATAAATAAAGTTGAATAATTTCGAAGTCAAAACAAAAAATTTAGTTAAAAAAAGTGCTACTACAAACATTATTTTTCTAATAGTAAAAGTCACGACTAACATTTCTATATTATTCTCATTTTGAATTTGGAAAATATTAAATGTGATTTTTTTTTGTTGTATGTATGTTACATGTCATTCTAAGAGATGTAAAAAAGTTGAAAAAATATATCATGTAAAAAAAAATAATAAAAAATAAGTGTGGGGGGAGGGGGTCGGAGTTGGGAATCGCCCAAATAAAAAAATATGTATATCTGAATAGGAGTTAGCATTCCCTCATATGGTTTACCATTTTCATTTCTGTCAACGCCTATAATCATACAATGATGAAGAATCATGTTTAACATTAGATATGTGAACGGCCATGACTCTATCAGAAAACATAATATTTAACACCAAAACCATGGTTTCGTGAATAGCAAGAATTTTCATGGTAGGCTGATTCTTATGACAGCATAAACAAACCAACCAAAGATATGAACTTTTAAGGCATGGTGATTTCTATCTGTCCGATATCTTAGATTAACACAGAAAGGGGGTGCTGTGTCCTTGTATGGCGGGGGGGACTACCCGCTTGTAACTGTTATATCTAAATGGGGAGACAGCCCGCTTGATACTGTTATAGCTACATGGGGGGATACCCCGCTTGAAACTGTTATAGCTACATGGGGGGACTACCCGCTTGAAACTGTTATAATAACACTACTCAAATGGCCACTTTCAAAAGCTAAATGTACCCGCCCTTGGGTTACCGCTAGAAATCTCTAACTCTCTCTTTGGAGGTAACAAACCCCCCTGTCAATATAATAATGACGGTATCTCGTAACTTTATTCCTACCCTGCCTGGGTTCCGGGAAAATTAGTAGAAAGCTTGTAGAAAATTCCTTACTTGTATTCTTCCAACGGTCACTTATAATAACATAAATATATGCTTCCCCGAACGGGGTCTAAATGCAGACTAGCTCAAATATATTATTCTGTACACAACAGTTAATAGGGTTGGCCTTCGCTTGACCCAGCCAATCCTCTAAATCCCCATTTAAAATCCATTTTACTTTCTTAGCTTTGTCTTTCGATGACTCATCAGGAAGTCCAAAATAATTTAGTTCAAAGCTTACTTATTGCAAAACCATAATAGCTTAGCAACGAGACTTCTAAATTGTCATTGAAAATTATACTATAGGCAAATCTAAGCAAATTTGATTACGGAAGAAAAACAGGTCATTTATCTGAAAAGAAAAGAAACAGGGGTGGAACCCCAACACCTCCCCCGTAAGATAAATGACCGCCCACGCGCTACCTTGGTCCACCCTTACACACATAAACAAATAACTTCAACTTTACAAAATCCATTTGCCTTCTCTCTTCCACCAGTGTCTGTGCTACTACTTCCACCGCTTGGCACTGGATCGGTCGTCATCAACACGTCTCTACTGTAGGACCACCATGGTCTAAATCGTATTGCATCCGCATTAGGTTTTGAAAGTTGAAGTCCCCAAGATTCGTAGACAATGATTGTGTGCAGCACAATCAAAAAAAAAAATTCTCGCTCTCACGAATTTACATTTGAGAGGAGCAGAGAATCAGTATCTGGCACATATGATGATTCCAGCCATCATGAAAAATTGGCTGCACTAACCTCTTAATTTCCATCTGTGGAAACAACCCCACCTCTCAATAAAAAAGTAAATTTACCCTTGGCATAATTTCAAATAATCTAAGGCCGAAAATGTAAAGGCCTGTGAAAACGATAAGGGCACTGGGTATGAAGTAAAATTTTGAGCAAACCATGAATCGCCTTTTTTTTGGGTTCCCTCCCCTGGGATAATTACATAAAGAATATGCGTTGATGCTAATTTAAGATGAAACTTAGATACTGAATATGGTTTGCCGGAAATAATTGTCGATTCCCATGAAGAATAACAGCTGTGAATAGGGTTACTGAACAAAGGTATGGGTGAAATCTGAAGTGACTGGGAGAGAGTATCCCCCAAGAACTCCAGATCAGAGAGGCAAAACCTCTGTAAAGGGATTACAACTTGTCCGCCAGTTGTACATTGAGGAAAAGGGCTATCTTTCGCGACTTCCTGCAGGGGATCTTCCCCGAGGAGTTTCTCCCCCTCATAAAGGATCGACATATCTTTTGAGCCGATAATACCAATCTCAGATTCCTTTCTAAGTTTTTCCAACACAACTCGACTTTCAATATCTCCCAACTTTCCCCCTACCCGTTGTAGGTCATTCATCTCAATTTTGTAATCATCTTGTTTTATTCTCCATGGGTCTTGGACCTCTTTTTACCCCCTATTATTTATTTTATCAAGGCACAGCCCCTCCAACATTTTAGTATTCTCCCTATTATTTATGTTATCAAGGCACAGCCCTCCCATTTTTTTCCTTTTTTCTATTCTATTTACATTTGTTGTTATCACAATCGGGATGTGCCGTCAGCGTTCCCGTTATCTGTCCCCGGTCTTGATTTTATTTCGAAATCATATTCTTGTAAGAATAGGGCCCATCGTGCCATTCGTCGGTTATCTGGCTTCATTATATTTAACCATCTCAATGGGTTGTGATCTGTCGCTATTGTAAATTTTCGTCCATATACTGAATAGTCGAGTTTTTTGACTGTGTATATTATCGCAAGACATTCTTTTTCAATCGTGCTATAATTCAATTCTGCTTTTGACAATGTTCTGGATATATATATGATTGGATGTTCTCCATCTTCAAAATTTTGAGCTAAAACTGCCCTAATCCGTAATCTGAACTGTCAGTTTGTAGCACAAATGGTAAGGAAAAATCTGGATTTCTCAGTATTCTTTCACTACAAAGAGCATCTTTCAGTGTATCAAATACATTTTGTTCAATTTCTGACCATTTAACGGGGTCTACGGCCCCCTTCCTTGTTAAATCCGTCAAAGGTGTAGCAATCGTTGCAAAATTTGGTATGAATGTTTGGTAATATCCTGCCAACCCCAAAAATGACCGAACTTTTTTCTTTGTATTCGGGACTGCTGCGCTTTTCATTTTTTCTGTTTTTTCCCTTAATGGGGCTATGATACCGTTTCCTTTTTTCTGTCCCAGGTATTCTGTCTCTGACTGTACCAATTTACATTTTTCTATATTCAGAGTTAAGCCTGCTCTCCTCAGCCTGGTCAATACTTGTTCCATATGAGTTATATGTTCATTGAACGAGTTTGAAAATACTATAATGTCATCCAAGTAGGATTTTGTATATGGTAAGGATTTTAAGATACAATCTACTAGTCTTTGGAATGTTGCTGGTGCCCCTTTTAGTCCAAAAGGCATATACCTAAACTGGTTTAACCCAAAAGGTGTAATAAAAACTGTTTTTGCTGAATCTTCTGAGTGCATCTTTACTTGCCAATATCCCCTTCTCAAGTCTAAAATTGATATAAATTTTACGGATCCAACTGACTCTAGAATTTCATCCATTCTTGGTATTGGGTATGCGTCTGATTCGGAAATATTATTCAGTTGTTTGTATTCTACGCAAAATCGAATGGAGCCATCTTTCTTCGGGACTAATACAACTGGCGCTGCATATTCTGAATTTGATGGTTCTATAATCCCTAAATCGAGTTTCGATCTATTTCTTTTTTCTTTTCTTTCCTTTTTGCTTCTGGTATTCTGTACGGGTATTGTTTTATCGGTTTGTTGTTTTTTACTGGTATTTTATGTACCACATTTTTGTTTTTTCCAATTCGGTCTGTTAATACGTCTGTAAATTCCGTGAATAAATTTTTTAATCGGTCTTTCTCAGCTCGGCTCAGATGTGTTTCTGACGAAGCTCTTTCAATGGCATTTATATGTGTTTCCGCCGGGTCTATTGTACCCAACGGGGCACTTTCTTCGTCATTTTCTGAGGTCGAAATCATGAGGCAGCGCGTCTGCGGATCTTTGTGGTTTCCCCTCTCATTCTCCCTGTTAAATTCCCTCAGTAAATTCACATGATAAAATTCTTCCTTTTTCCTTGCTCCATCTAATTCTATCATATAATTTACATCATTCATTTTCTTTTTCACCTTTTATGGACCTTTCCATCTTACCTCCAATTTATTATTTCCGTCCAGTTGCAATATGAGGACCTCATCCTCTTCCGCGAATTTGCGCATTCGGGCGGATTTATCGTACCATGTTTTCGTGTTTTCTGCATATTTCCCCTGTGCTTGCTTGGCAATGTCACGGTATTTATGCAGTTTTTCTCGTAGTGATAGCAAGTGGGTTGTCATTGTTTCTTCATTTTTCTCCTCATTCTCCCATGATTCCTTTAAAATTTCTAACACCCCCTCGGGTTTGTCCCATATAGTAATTCAAATGACGAGAACCCTGTAGCTTGGTGTGGAGTTTCTCTGTATGCAAAAAGGACATAAGGAAGCATTTTGTCCCATTGGTTTACATCATCTCTTACAAAACGTCTCAACATACTAATTAAGGTTCCGTTAAATCTTTTTGTCACTCCATTAGTCTGAGGATGGAATGGAGTAGTTAATACTTGTATAATTTTGTATAATTTTCGGATGTATGTCGATATAAAATTGGTTCCATTATCTGTTAAAATTTCCTTCGGGATTCCGTGACGTGAGACTTATTTCGCTAATTCTTCCGCGATTTTTGGTGATTTTACTGTTCGCATTGGGGTAGCTTCTGGGTATCTCGTAGCCAGATCATTAATAACTAGGATGAATCTGTTTCCCACGCTAGATTTCGGGTGGACCTACAATGTCCATTGAAATTCTCTCAAATGGTTTGCCGAAAATGGGCATTTTTTTCATTGGAACTTTTTCATTTGGTTTTTTGTATGCGACTAATTGAAAATCTTTGCATCTTTTACACAAGTTGATAATATTCCTTCTTAATCCTTTTCACCAAAAACGCTGCAAGACTCTATCTCTTGTTCCTTGGGATCCCATGTGTCCCCCCGTTGGGCTTGAGTGAGCCAACTTTATTACCGCTTTTCTTAGTTCATGTGGTACAAAAAGTTGTAATTTTCTAGGGTTTTCTCTAGTCTCCGTTATTTTGTAAAGTAGATTTCCATTACTGGAAAACTGTTTCGATTGTGGATCCTTTTGATTCGTTAGTGCTAGTTTTATTTTTTTGCAATCTCTATCATTTGTTTGTAATTCTGCGAATTTTTCGGAGGTTACCCCGAGTATTTCGGTTAGTTCATCTTTGGTTTCCTCTGCTTCTCTTACTACGGTCAATAATTTTTCTTGTTTATGGTTATATTCCTTTTTGTCTGCCCTTTTTTGGCTTTTCGGTTTTCTTAGTTTTGCGTTTTTTATGAACATCTCGTCGCTAAATTGAAATGTGTTTTGTATATTTTGATCGTCATTTTCATTAGTGGGCGGCGCAGCCTCCCTTTCCTTATTTTCTTGGTTTCGTGTCACCACATTTACTTTTTTAACCATGGAGGTTGCTTTTAGTGCAAGAAATTTTTTGATATTGCCGAAATCTCCCCATAATAAAACGTTTACTGCAAGCGTAGGTAAAACCCCTACTTTTAATTCCTTTTTAACCGTATTTCCCTCTTTATTGGCGATTTCTATTATGACCTGAGCTGTCGGACATTTATGTTTTGCTGCATAGTAGCATAGCGCTGCTACTTTATTTTTATAATTTATGTCGTTTTCTTTATCAAGTCTTCCCGTACATAGGTTTGGTCGCTGCAGGAATCGATAGCCATTTCTACCGATTTACCATTTAGTTCGCCACATACTTTGTGTGATTCTGCAAATGCGGAAGTTTTCATATTCTCCGGGCTTTTAACCCATGCGGTTCTCTTATACGGCTGAAATTTTTTCCCATTCTCTCGGGATCGATCGTTTCTCGGATTGTCCTGTTTTCTGTTCGCCCCATCGTCCCTTGTTCTGTAGTTATTGTCGTAATTTTTTTTTCGCGTTGTGGCAGTCTGAGGCATAATGTTTGCGTTTATTACAGTTATAACAGGTAACATCATACTGTTCCTGTTTTTGGTTGTATTTCCTAACGTCTTTATTTGGGCAATTGGTGCTATAGTGGCCGCCCAAGTTACAATGGTAGCATGTTACTTCTCCTTGTGTTTGCCATATTTGGCTAGCATTCTTTTTATTTTCTGGGTAAGGGTATTCTTTCCTACCATTACCTCCTAGCCTTGTTCTTGGTGGGAATGTCTCCCTCCTAATTTCGGTGTGCCTGTCTGCTAATTTGGACATCTCTCAATTGTTTGTGGGTTTTTCTCTTTTAGGTACATTTTCATACTTGGATGGGTATTTTCTAAGAATTGTTCTATTGCTGTTTTATCTATCACTTCCGTCACTTTTTCTTTTATTTCTTCCGGGTCTTCATACATTCTATAATTTTCTAACTCTAGCCATTTTAAACACATATCTTTCAATTTGTACCCGAATTCTTTACATGTTTTGTTGTCTCGTTTCCTTTCGCTTCTAAACCTTCTTTGAAAGTGCTCGGGGGAGAGTTGAAACTTATCAAAAATGGCTTGTTTTAGTCTTTCAAAATCTTTTGAGTAGCGCATTGGTAATGCTTTATATGCAATTGTGCTTTGTAGTTAAGAAGGGGCTGTATTCTTGTCACCCAAGTTTCTGTCGGTAATCCGCTTAATTCCGCCGTTTTTTCAAAATTGTATATGTATAAATGTACATCTTCATTTTCTTTTATTGGTTGAAGGTTTACTGCCTGCATTACTTCTATTGTAGACGATTTCTGAGGCTCTTGGGAATTTCTCCCTGCAATCATTTCCATTGTGTTTTCTTTCTTCTCTGTCTGCCTCCTCCTTTTTTCTTTGGCTACTCTATCAGCCTCTTCCTTTTGTTCTCTATCTATTTTAATATTCTCTTCTTTATGCTCTCTAACTATCCTCTCTTTCTCTCTTTCTTGTCTATCTCTCTCTCTTTCTTTTCTATCTTCCTCCTCTTTTCGTTCTCTGGCTATTCTCTCTTCCTTCATAAAATTTAATATTTGTTGTGTTGTATGTATTTGAGTACTCTTTCGCGAGCCCCTGCTGGAAATTAAGCTTCTACTACTGGTACTACTTGGCCTACTATGATTCTCTCTGTTTTTATATCCTCATAATTCATTTTCTGATTATGTTCGTTCTATAATTATATTTTCTTTTACCCTCAACTCCCCTACATTTTGTAATTCATCTGAAGGTTGAGTTGGTTTTGTTTTATTCGTACTTTCATATAGTGAGTTTTCTCCATTTATTATTGCCACTGTTTCTTTTGTCTGGGTTTCTCTATCTTGGAATAATTCCTTCTAAATCTGCCTTAAACTCTTTTCTTCTTCCATGGTTTGTACCGGAGATCACCTCATTACTGATTTTGGTTTGAAGATTTCCCCTTCACACGTGTCAGAAATGTCTATTGCACCTCCTGAGCGATATAAGGATCTATCTGATGGTGTTTTTCTTAGGGTATTTCCAGCGGGAGTCGCATACAAAAGTATGTCTGTATTCGATTGTTGTTTTACCGTGGTAGATCTTGTCTGAATTTTCCGTTTGTCCACCATTATTTGAAGGTTTACTTAATGTATTTTATCGACATGAAAATCCTTTTACCAATGTCTGTTCAATCGTGAAAAATTGTTTCCTTTTAATTTTCCGATTCTACGTGGGCGGCGCAGCCTCCCTTGTCTCACAAGTTGATAATTCGCGTGACCTATTGATTCTTAAATTTTATTACTTATTATTATCCATGTAGGCGCAGCCCAGAAAAAAATTTCTCTTTGAGATTTTTTTTATATATGTAACGACAATAGGCTAAAATATAGGCTAACTCAACTTGTCTTTTCGAAAACGCGGAATTCTGTTACTATCAGGTTTACTGATAGGACCTTTTGCTGCTGCCACCACTTATTAGGGTGTGTAAGGTGCGGGTGTCACCACTTATTGGAGGGGAAAGCCCCGGCCCCAAATTATTATGTGATGCCAGCGTCTACCACACTGGTTCTGCAAATATCGGGTTTGGTACTACCCTATTTACAGTATTCCCTGTCCCAGGGTATGATAACGCGATCGAGTGGTCAAATGGCCACTTTCTAAAGTCAAATGTACCCACCCTTGGGTTACCACTAGAAATCTCTAACTCTCTCCTTGGAGGTAACAAATCCCCCTGTCAATATAAAAATGACGGTATCTCGTAACTCTATTCCTACCCTGCCTGGGTTCCGGGAAAATTAGTAGACAGCTTGTAGAAAATACCTAGCTTGTATTTTTCCAACGGTCACTTATAATAACGAAAATATATGCTTCCCCGAACGGCGTCTAAATACGGACTAACTCAAATATATTATTCTTTACACAATTGTTCAAAGGGGTGGACCTTCGCTTGGCCCAGCCAATTCTCTCAATCAAAACCCATTCAAAACCCATTCTACTTTATTAGCTTTATCTTTAAATGACTCACCAGGAAGTCCAAAATAATTTAGTTCAAAGCTTACTTATTGCAAAACCACTATAGTTTAGCAACAAGACTTTTAGATTGTCATTAAAAATTATACTATAAGCAAATCTAAGCAAATTTAATTACGGAACAAAAACAGGTCATTTATCTGAAAAGAAAAGAAATAGGGGTGGAGCCCCAACAGTGATGAAATAAATCGTTGATGGACTTTTGAGTTAAATGACAGAAGGAAAATGGATCAAAGCTGATGAGAATTGCTAACCGAACCATTGACCAAGGAAATTGGCAGACATACCTGGAAGGTCTAAAACTCCTTAAAAAAAAGAAATAAGGAGAGTAGTGAGAATCAAATTAAGGAGTTTTCTTCAAAACCTAGAGTAGGAAGAAGTTAGTATTAAGCTACAGAAGACTAAAAAAGGACACCCAGGTTTACTTCGATAGTGTCTCAAAGGAAGATCGCACTCCCAAAATGAGCCCAGAAGAAACCCTGGACGGAAAACCTAGTAGTTATTAGCCCTAATCCAAGGTATCTCAGGTATTAAGGCTTGATTGAATCAAAAAGCTAAGGATGTTTTCCAACCTTTTCAGGGCTCAGGTGCTCAAAGGATTTATCTCATCGTGTTCCAAAAAGAATTGAAAAAGAAGATATGCATTGAATCGCAATTCCTAAGAGGAGCCTTACTTTAGGCTAAAGATTTGGCTAAAAGCAAGAGGTGTTTTCATACCTAAACCTGGAAAAGATGATAATTCAAATCCCATATTGCAAATTCTGATCACACTAACATCCTTTAACCTAAAGACGAACGAGCAATTAATTCATTGGTACCTCATGAGCAATTATGAGAGTAGTGATAGTGTATGCTGTTTGACGATAGATGGTATAAAGCGACCAGAACCTCCCATATTATGGACCTATAAAGCGATCATACACGTTTTGGAACTATGGTTGAGATTGTGTAATGCAATCAGACTGGTTTAGACACAGGTTTCTAAGCCAAAACTTTTGATCGTCACATTACGTGTTCAAAAGGTTTGTTGCGCCTTCTGTAAAATATTCTCAAACAGTAATAAGCTCTAGGCTGAAGGTACCTTGCATCGCGTCTAGAATTGATTGGCATATGGTGTTAAATCATTTTGCTTAAAAGGTAACTCTAATTGCAAAAAATGGGTATAGTATTTGCAAATTGGACTATATGAAAAATATAAATTGTTGATTGAATAATAGGGATGTGAATGATCCTAATTAGTGATCGGATCGTATGAAGGTGGATAAAAAAAGGGTTAAACTAATTACCAGTTAAGGTAAGCCCGAAGGGCTTGTTAACTCAGGCAATTTGTTATAAATTTGGAACAGCATCTATCTATGAAAATAGTTAACGATGATAGAATGACCTTGTGACTTGACCTAGCTTTACTTCTTCGATGTGTTCTGTATAATACACGAGTGGCGTTTGAACAGTGTTGTCAATTTAAAATAGGATCTAAAGTTATAGTATACTAAAAAGTTGATACTAAGAGAGATGTATATGGCAAGAAAAGAATTTTAATAAATAAATTCAGAACAATCCATAGAAATCCTTACAAATCAAGAAGTGAGGTGTATATGAGTATGAACCGTCAAGGATCATAAGCAGCAATGACCCTAACCACCAAGGGCCTCAACCCCTAAAGATCCCCATACATCCATGGGGCCCCCGCTCCCCTCCAACTTTTTGGCACCCTCCTCCCATTTTTTTTGAAGTTTTTTTTGAAGTTTCTTATTAACTTTTTTTAATATTTTTTTTTAGCATTATATATTTTTTCAACTTTTTTTTACATCTCTAAATCATATCAGAAAAATAGAATGACACTTTTGATTTAAATTTTAAAACAAATTCTTGTGCATACCCATACTCCTATTTATGAGGACTGATGGTTCTCATTCAATATTTTTTCATGAAAAATAAACTATTTTTTTTAACTAATTTTTTTTTGGACTTCGAAATTATTCAACTTTTTTTACATCTCTAAATTCTTAGAAGAAAAATAAAATAACACTTTTGATTCAAATTTTAAAACATATTGTTGTGCATACCCATACTCATATTGATGAGGACTAATAGTTCTCATTCAGTATTTTTTCATGAAAAACAAACTATTTTTTTGAACTAAAGTTTTTTTGGACTTCAAAATTATTCAACTTTTTTCCACTTTTTTTACATCTCCAAATCATATCAGAAAAATAGAATGACACTTTTGATTTAAATTTTAAAACATATTCTTGTGCATACCCATACTCCTATTGATGAGGACTGATGGTTCTCATTCAATATTTTTTCATGGAAAACAAACTATTATTTTTTTGAACTAAATTTTTTTTTCGACTTCGAAATTATTCAACTTTTTTTTTTTTTAACATGGTATTTTTTTCAACTTTTTTTTACATCTCTTAGAATGACATAAGACATACTTGAAACATAAAAAATTCACATTTAATTGGAATAAGCAAACACCCGCCCAGACATACTGGCAGAAAGAGTGAGAGAGACAAAAACACATACAAATACGTAGATTCAGACTCACAAACCGAGAAAGACATGCATTTGTAATATGCAAATACCCGCCCAGAAACACAGGCAGAAAGAGTGAGAGAGACAAAAACACATACAAATATGTAGATTCAGGCACACAAACCGAGATAGACATGCATTTGGAATAAGCAAACATCCGCCCAGACACACAGACAAAAAGAGTGAGAGAGACAAAAACGCATACAAATACGTAGATTCAGACACACAAAAAGAGGAAGACATGCATTTGGAATAATTAAACACCTGCCCAGACACACAGGCACAAAGAGTGAGAGAGACAAAAACACATACAAATACGTAGATTCAGACACACAAACTGAGAAAGACATGCATTGGAATAAGCAAACACCCGCCCAGATACACAGGCAAAAAGAGTGAGAGAGACAAAAACACTAAAAATACGTAGATTCAGACACACAAATCGAGAAAGACATGCATTTGGAATAAGCAAACACCCACCCAGACACGCAGGCAAAAAGAGTAAGAGAGGCAAAAGCACATACAACTACGTAGATTCAGACACACAAACTGAGAAAGACATGTATTGGAGTAAGCAAACACCCACCCAGACACGCAGGCAAAAAGAGTAAGAGAGGCAAAAGCACATACAACTACGTAGATTCAGACACACAAACTGAGAAAGACATGCATTAGAATAAGCAAACACCCGCCCAGACACACAGGAAAAAAACAGTGAGAGAGACAAAAACACATACAAATACGTAGATTCAGACACACAAACTGAGAAAGACATGCATTGGAATGAGCAAACACCCGCCCAGACACACAGGCAAAAAGAGTGAGAGAGACAAAACCACATAGAAATACGTAGATTCAAACACACAAACCGAGAAAGACATGCATTGGAATAAGCAAACAACCGCACAGACGCAAAGGCAAAAAGAGTGAGAGAGACAAAAACGCATACAAATACGTAGATTCAGATACACAAACCAGGAAAGACGTGCATTGGAATAAGCATACACCCGCCCAGACACGCAGGAAAAAGAGTAAGAGAGGCAAAAAGCACATACAAATACGTATATTCAGACACACAAATTGAGAAAGACATGCATTGGAATAAGCAAACACCCGCCCAGACACACAGGAAAAAAGAGTGAGAGAGACAAAAACACATACAAATACGTAGATTCAGACACACAAACTGAGAAAGACATGCATTGGAATAAGCAAACACCCGCCCAGACACACATGCAAAAAGAGTCAGAGAAACAAAAAACACATACAAATACGTAGATTCCGACACACAAACTGAAAAAGACATGCATTGGAATAAGCAAACACCTGCCCAGACACACAAGCAAAAAGAGTGAGAGAGACAAAAACACATACTAATACGTAGATTCAAACACACAAACCGAGAAAGACATGCATTGGAATAAGCAAACAACCGCCCAGACAAACAGGCAAAAAGAGTGAGAGAGACAAAAACACATACAAATACGTAGATTAAGACACACAAACCAGGAAAGACGTGCATTGGAATAAGCATACACACGCCCAGATACACAGGCAAAAAAAGTGAGAGAGACAAAAACGCTTACAAATACGTAGATTCAGACACACAAACAAAGGAAGACATACATTTGGAATAAGCTAACACCCGCCAAGACACACAGGCGCAAAGAGTGAGAGAGACAAAAACACATACAAATACGTAGATTTGGACATACATACCGAAAAAGAAATGTATTGGAATAAGCAAACACCCACCCAGACACGTGGCAAAAAGAGTGAGATAGACAAAAACACATACAAATACGTAGATTCAAACACACAAACAGAGAAAGACATGTATTGGAATAACCAAACACCCGCCCAGACACACAGGAAAAAAAGAGTGAGAGAGACAAAAACTCATATAAGTAGTAAGCTTGTATAAGATTCTAACCGTACATTCTAACCGCACAATCACGCCTATAAGAATATACTGAAAAGTGTAATAGATATGAAGCGTACAAGAAACTGGTTTTTTGTTGTTGATAAGAATTGGACAAGATTGTACCGTTTGACGTAGACATTTCTTAGGAGCCAATCAGAGACAGCGATGGTTGCTCAATATACGATAACTTGATTGTTGATTGGGATTTGAATAAAAGGAATGGTATTGACATTTGCAAAAAAGGGGCAAGGGATTTGCGAATTGAATTGTATGAAGGTGAAAAAAAAGAAAGAAAAATAAAAGGGTTAAACTGATTATCAGTTAAGGTAACCCATCGGAGTTGTTAACTCAGGCAATTTGCTATAAATTTGGGACAACATCAATCTATGAAAATGGTTAATGATGATAGAATGACATTGTGAGTTGACCTAGTTTTACCTCTCCGATGTGTTCTGTTTAAAACACAAGTTGTGTTTGAACAGTGTTGTCAGTTTAAAATAGGGTCCAACGTTATAGTATACTAAAAAGTTGATACTAAGAGAGATGTAGATGGCAAAGAAAATAATTTTAATAATGAAATTCAGAACAAAACTTAGAAATCCTTGCAAATCAAGTAGTAAGGTGTATGTGAGTACAAACCATCAAGGATCATAAGCACCAATAACCCTAACCAAAAGAAACATCAACCCCCCAAAGGTCCCCTATCCCCAAACTCGAAGGATGCCCCCTCCCCATCCAACTTTTTGGCCCCCCCTCCATTTTTTTTTATTTTATTTAATTTTTTTTGGCAATTGACATCTTTTCTGATAACAAGTATCATTCATGACGATTGTAGCTTTCAAATGTGAAACTTAAGTCCATTTTTGGATCAGAAAATAAACTATTTCTGTAAAATCTGAGTTAATAAGGGTTGTTGACCTTAAACTCTAGTTTTTTGTAAGAAAATTATGGAAAATACAATTCTCTGGTTCAAATGTGAAACTTAAGTCCATTTTTGGATCGAAAAATTAAACTATTTCCGTAAAATCTGAGCTAATGAGGGTTTTTGACCGTAAACTCTAGTTTTTTGTAAGAAAATTATGGAAAATGCAATTCTCTGGTTCAAATGTGAAACTTAAGTCCATTTATGGATGGAAAAAATA